>CAUVYP010000418.1:345000-372500 GCA_963556195.1 Sepiola atlantica | reverse complement strand
TTTATTATTATTTTTTTTTTTTTGCGTAAAAAAATTTTGATTTCCGACAATTACTGTCGATATTTTCACTTTCCGGTTATAATTTTCCGAATTTCCGGCAATTTTCGACATTTTTTACTATTTTCGATAATGCAATTTTCCGAGCCCCCACACCTCCACCCCTCCAAAAAAGAAAGAAAAAACTTATATTGTATCAAAAATTTTTTATTAACAGCGAATTGTATAAAAATAAAATGAAGTCGACTGCGTCCAGGAGGCGGGGAGGGGTTAATCTGAAAAAATAAAAACATATTTTTAAAAAATACTTTTTATACAAAACAAACTTCGAATTGGGGGGGGTAATTTCCCCCCCTACAAAATTATTTTTTTCGGCCCCCAACCTAAAAAAAATCTTGGCTTTGAAAAAAAAAAAATGAATCAATTTTTTTTTTGTTTCCCCACTGTTAAAAAATTTTCAAACACTGAAAAAGAAAACTGTCAGTCAATCCTCTCCATCCACAAAAAAAATGACACACTCGCCGCCGCGAAAATTTTAACCAGCGAAAAATTTCGGTCAGAAACTTGGAAACCTTCGGGCCCCCCTCAAAAAAAGAAAAATTGTATAAAAAATGTGCAGACAGAATCCGAAAAGCAAAAAAAATAAATAGCCGGTCATTCTTGAAGTTTTAAACAAATGCGCAAACTACTGGTTTCTCTTGGTTCCCCCCCCCCCCACCACCAACAAAAACAAAAAATAAACAAACTGGCGAAGTGAGTGACATTTATTTCTTGTTCGTCATTTGTGCAAACTGGAAAAAAAATATGAATCGACAACACCAGTGTTCGGTAATTTTGTTATCACCCCCCTTAAACAAAAAAAATGACTCCGTGTTGTACGACGCCCCCCCCCCCTTGGTATTCTGACAACGAAGCAAAAATGTAATTCTTGGAGACATACCTGTACCCCTCTCCCACACCCAATAGAAAAAGTTTGCTACCAATCTGAAAAAGATATTTGGATTGGCTTTTGAAAAAAAACAACACCATCTCCCCAATTTGGGAAAAAATGTTCGGTAACCGAGACCACACTTTGGTACAAAAAAAAAAAAGCACTATCTGAAAAAATTTGGTTATATATATTCTGAAAAAGAAAAAAATGTACACCGACTATTTGGTAAATTGATCTGGCGCAAACTGGGTGGAAAAACGGTGTTTGGTATCCCCAATGTGAAGATTTTCTTTCTTTGCTACTAATCTTAAAAAGAAACACAAATCTTGCGAGGTGTTTGAAAAAAACAACAATAATTTTTTAACCGATACAAAAAAAAAAAATTGGTACACAAAATTGGTTCCAAAATATTAAAATGTGGGAAAAAGCACTCAAAAATATCTGAAAAAAAATGTTACTGTTTCAAAACTCTCACCCATTCAAAAAGTTTTTTAAAAATTTGAATGTACTCTTGTTTTGAAAAAAAAACGCACTTCAGAAGTTGATTTTTCCGACCGTGCAAACTTGAAAAAAAATGCCTCGACAGTTCGGTAATTTTGTTGGTGGATTTTCTTGGAGAATTACCACCAGCTAGGTTTTGAACCCCCCCCCCCAAATCACCTATATCTGAAAAAAATTGGGGAAAAAAAGACTCGTACCGTTCCTCCCCCCCCCCCCACAAAAAAGATTGGTACAAACAGAGAAATGTTATACATTCAAATGTGAAAACAAAACCAATCATTTTTTATGAGAATTAAAACCACTCACTGGAAAAACTGTTCGGTAATTTTACCACCCCCCCCCCAAAAAAAAAATTTGTACATAGAGAAAAAATTAAAAAAGATGAGTGAGTGCCTTTCTTTCTGCACAAACTGGGGAAAAAATATGAATCCAGACCCAGTTGGTAACTCAATTCGCATCTGAAAAAAATTTCATATATTCTGAAAAAAATGTGAAGATTTTTTCTTTCTGAAAATAGTGAACACATTAGGAACACCATCTCCAAGTTCTCTTGCAAAACTGGAAAAAAAATGTGGAAAAAATGTGGAAAAAATGTTGAAAATATTTTAATAATATATATCTGAAAAAGAAAATAAATAACCCCGCCCACCCCTTCAAATCTGAAAAAGTTTTTACAAACTTTGAATAATGAAATTTTTGACATTTTCTGACTAGTCTGGAGGCGCAAACTGGAAAACAACAAGTTCGATATCTGTAAAAAAAAAATCGAGTGCAGGCAAATTGGGGAAAAAATTGTTTAGCCCCCCCCCCCCCCCCCCCATGAAAAGACGGACACAATTGTTTGACATTTTTTATTATGAGTTTTTTTTACCTCTCCGATCGAACTCCACTGACGCACACAGGAGGAATCAAGACTGCAAGTCTACTTACCATTATCCATGTGGAACACATCACGAATCTTTTCAGCCTCTGTGATAATGAAACAATACAAACAAAAAAACAAGACAAAAAAACAGATAATTGCTGTTTTGGAATTTGTGTATTTTTTTTTTTAATCATGTATTTTTTTGCTCGCGTTACCTGTAAAAAAAGACCGGACACACCTATGATGACCAATCCCCCCCCCCTATCACAGTATTTTTTTTCTCTGCAAAAACCCACCAACGAACGGTGCATTATCGTGAGGAAAAGGAATCTATCATGACTAAAGGCTGACAACGAGCACTAAGAGGAAGACATTTTGGTGGTCCCGGTCCCTCGGGGTACTGGCTTCGAGAGCAAAACCAAATATGGGACAAGCAAGACCGGCTAGTAAGGGAACAGTCTGACGACAAAAAATATAGAGGTAATGAGAAAGGGTCAGTGAGTGTGAGGCCACACACAAACAAACACCTCAAACCTGCTGGAAGCCAACTGGACAAAAAATTGACGTCCCCATTGATCGCATCAGTGACGGCGGACAATTCACGTACAATCTTACATACAGTTTCCAAGAAAAAGTGATCAATACCAGATAATAATTACTGGACAACTAGAGTGGTGATACAGTGGAAGGATATCTAAAGGGGGGGTTGTAAACTAGAAGAAGCACCAACCTACAAAAATATATAGAAAGTGAGGTGGCAAAATGTGACTAGGACAGTTTGTCAAGGTGGGGTCTTGGAGGGTGTGGCGGTTGAACTGAGCGGGGGAATCTGCTAATAAAAAAGGGAAGCAAAGAGGTGAGTGTCGGAGTGAGATTTTTGGTTGTGGACGGGCGGTTGCTAGGATTCGATCTCCTTCTGGGAATTGATGCGATTAAGAGAGCGGGAACGAACAAGTAAGTGTGCGGGATGGGGGGACTGCATCGTGGAAATGGGCGAAGTCCCAGAGTGCAAGCAATATATTTGCCTAATCACGTCCGGGAAGCGTACGACGAATGGCTATCCCAAGAAAGAACTCGGCACTCCCAAGGCTGTGCAAAACAGAAAGTCCAACCAGTACTCGACTATCGACTATGTGGATGTGTAACGTCAGCTTGTAGGATCGCTTCCTCCCTCCGACGAGGAAGAAGAGGATTTTTCCTGAGGACAGAGGCTGGTCAGGTTCCCTCGGATGTCGGTGGTATGCCAGCAGATGGAAGAGAAAGTTCAACCGGTCCCCCTTCAGCCACCCGAAACAAAAAGACTGCGCCCACATTGTGTGATCCGAAGATCAAGGAGAGTGTGATGATCGAGCGATGGAGGTGGTCTCGACTTACTTCTCGCGACCACAATTGCTTGGTTAACGGAATTAAATGAGAGGGGGGAATCTGCTAAAAAGGGAAGAAAAAACGGGAAAAGGAGAGAAAATCTGAGGAATTTTCGTTTATTGGAAGCTCGAAGTTATACAGAGGTTTTTTGGGGGTTCCGTTTGCAGAGGGCTACCCCAGGCCGGCATAGCGAGGGTATATATATAAGATAGCCCGAACTCAAGCGGGCAGTGACTGCCGATTGATTGGATGAAGGCACAGAACCGGAAGATGATGGAGACTTCCCCCTCAGAGAATGTGAAGGTGGAGATGTGTGATGTTTTTTTTTTACTGTATAAAATAGGTGCAATTTTACAAGTGGGAGACAGGGGCAGGTGTCCGGTAAGGTGGAACTAGACGGCAAGGTGCATGAGCAAAGTACAGAAAGGGTAACCTGTCAAATTTAAAGTAGCGGGACTTACGCTGGCGAATTACTTAAGCTTCCTACACGGGCATGGCTGAAAGACGTCAACAAGATAAACCTTGGAGTGGCGGAAGTGGTAATTACCAGACTTGAAATCAGAAGGTTGGCATCATGGAAGGGGCTACATATATAAAAAGTGAGGTGGCAAACGTGACTAGGATAGTTGTTTTTTGATGGCAGTGACCACCAGAGTACGCCAGATCGCAGTTGGTTGTCTGTCGTTAGGACATTTATATATGCCTTGGGTTGTCTTGGAAAGGAACAAATTGATGCCCCCCTGTTGGAACCAGATCGATTCCCTACCCCAGGCAGACGTCTTGGAGCCATAACGAGGTATAATAAGATGGACAGTGTTTTTAAACTTAGCCCGAACGACACCCTAGGAACCTACACCTGTGTCCCTCCCATTTTACGTAACGGGCAGTCACCCCCCCATTATTAGGGGCGCCGGATAATCTAGGCTGATGGCGGGCGCCTGTCTCAAACCGAAAACACAAATGCCTTCCTCTGCGAAAACTTTTAGGGGAGATGGATGGGGTCACAGTTATGGAATTTTTACCCCCTCCAAAAATGGCGGACAATGAACCAACCATCAATGACGTAAATGATTATGCTATTCCCCTCGAGCAACGCCCCTGAAAAGTTGGTCACGACAATGGTCCCGAAAAACGTGAACATGGGAGACCTCCGTCCAAGAGCACTGCGAAGGTAGAGAGCTTCTACCTTGCATAAGGAAATCTAGAGAATTTGGACCTGCCTGCAGTGATGGTTTATTTCCAATGACGACTTTTGGCCGAAGGAAGAACATGGATGGGGGGGATCATCCTGTGCAATCACATAATAATTGCCTGAACCCTATCCCTACAACCCCCCCCCCTACTAAGACAAGCAAAAGTTCTTCTGTTGTTCTGTTTTATGTTATGAAAAAAGGCCATTGGTTGACACAGGGCAAATTAGCACAGACATGGAGATGGAGAAATCAGGATGTTGAAGTTATGTCAGTGTAAAGGGGGTTGTAAACTAGAAGAGGTAGAGAAGTAGGTGGCTGAGTAGGACAGTTTCCGCGACCACCCAAGTAGTTGGATGGTCTTGGAGACGTAGCAAGGTCTAGTACAGATAGAGTTTATTCGAACAGGTCCTGCACTTGTAAAATTTTATATAGCGGGCAGTCACACAGACTGTGGGTGTACTTGAGTTGTTTAAGGGGAGATGAATCTGTGAAGGGAAAGCCAACCGACACTCAGTGTTCGAGGTGTCCATCGCTTATCCCCGGCAGAAGAGAAGTTCGAGGAACGAGCCCTAATGGGGGGTAGAATTATGGGAACCGATAGAGACTTGAAGGGGTTGGATAATGAGCTGGTCAGGCCACGATCGTAGTAGAAAGTAACGATTGGGGGGAAAAATCCTGTGGTGAGTGTGTCAGGCTGTGACAATCAGACGAATGTTGAACGGCTTCCTGGGTCGACATTTTTCGCTATTCCCGAAGCCGCATTTTCCCTTTATTGAATAATAACATATGTGATGGGATCTAAGGGGACAACGCCCTGAATATCCCATCAGCACAGATTTACTACAGTTACACAGCTAAATTCAAGGACTCACATAATAATTCTTTCTCAAACAGAAGCAAGTACTGTTAGACCGTATACTGGCATTCTCGCTGAATCCTCAGATGAGACCAGGCACATTCCATGAATATCTTCTGGCAATTCTCCACCCTTGTTAATGAATGTCTTCCTCGCGTTGCCAACCATTCTAAATTAACGAGGATATTCCACTCATCACATATTCAGTTGTAACAATGTGCGGACCTATAGGCAACAGAAGCGTATATCAGTCCAAAGAACTTCAACCGATACCATGCATCCATCCTCCTAGGATCTGATAGCTTCGTCAGATCAAGGAAAGGAACCGTCTGCTGAATGTGTAGTTGCTGCATAAACCCGGGTACGTGCATTTACCCAGGAAATACAACAACGACAAACCCGCTAATGTGATCGGCTCCCCACCAAGTCTCAAGTTGCCTTTCCCTATCTTCATTCATAACTTTACACTTCCCTTTTTGTATGTTGACTCCCATTCATTACACTACCCTAGTTTCACTTACTCTCTCCTTCTCATTTCATCCTTCCACCTGTCATAATCATGCGTTGCTCCTCCACAACTACCCTGGCAAATTTTGTGCTCACAGAGTCCTTTTTTGAACTCCCTCCCAACAAAATTCTAGGCTGGGAAGACATAATGAGAACACTCTTACCTTTTTCTGTGATGTCCGTGTGGTCTTTATTTGTCCTCCGGGCAGCAACTGTCATATGAGAAAAATTATAAGACAAATTGCAATATTACAACAACTTTGTGTAGTTGTTTCATTTGCTGAGTAAAAAAAAAATTTCTTGTTTTAATAGAACCAAAAAGGTACATCACCACTTGTATACTAGAGTAAAAATGCTAGTGTATTATTATACAAGAATGTTTTTAGAATAGTATCCCTGCCATAAGGCAAAGCTGGTCAAGAACTAGACTGGCCTGCTCAGATGACCCCTATAGAAAACTTATGGAAGACTCTAGGACAGAATGTTAATGGGCCAAGATAACTGTGACCCAATATCAAGATTTAGCGAAATCCTGCAGTCGTAAGATGCACAGCAGTTATTGAAAACAAATGTCTTTTGCCTTTTTAATGTGATTTAGTTAAAAATGATTGTTCCTTAATTTTGAGACTTGAAATCTGTAAAATGCTGGATACTTTAAAAATATTATTTTCAGATTTAATTTTTTGACAGTAAAAACAAATTTTTTTTACCCTTTACTGTGTAAAAAATGTACACACTTGTTTTTTTTCATCTCTCTCTCTTTTTTGAAATACAACTTTCAACAAGATTCATCATATTCCAATCTAAAATGTAATTGATTTAAAAAACAAAACAATATTTTAAATCTGTAAAATTTAGAACAAATTGTAAAAATTTGAAAGAAGCGTGATGTTTGGGGCGGAGTCGCCATTTATAGATTGATTGATTTAGAATGAGGATGAGAGGTATGAGTAGGGAGAAAGTGGTTAAATTTTGTTGTAGATATTGGCTTCTTTTAGGTATTTTAGATTTTATTTAGGTTTGTTGGGAGGAAAATGTTGTTTAGTTTTCTTTGCAATATTTTTGTCGGATTCGTTTAAGGTCCTCGCGGTTCCTGACAGGGTATGCAGTAAGGAGGGAGTGGGTGATGTTGGAGTGGGAGTCTTGTAAGGACAACTTTCTTGTCATTTTGATGTAGGGGTTTTCTTTCTCCTATTTGTTTTTTGATAGCGTTGGGGAAGTTGTTCCATTAGAGTTTTGTATTGATGAATCTGTGAGGTCTGTGTGGAATATTTAAGTGGTTTTTAGTGTTTTTAAATAAAATTTTCTGGCAGATTTGGTAAAAGCAAAATCCGTTTTGGAGCAGATTAGAGTTCTATATATTTTTAGAAGTGTCTGCTCACGACTCGCGGGAGCTGTTTGGCTGCATTTTTTTTAACGTAATTTATATGGGGTTTAGTTTCCTTGTTTTTGGAGAATTTGAAGCTTTTAGCCCATTTGTTGATTTTATTTATGTTATTTTGTAGTTTCTTTCTAAGGTGTGAATGTTTTTGGAGCGGAAGCTAATTGAGCAATCATCTATATAGGGAGTCAAGGGTGTCGTTTGAGAGTTTTTTTTGTGATATATGTTTATTTTGATGTTGAAGAGGGTGGTTGAAATGATACTGCCTTGTGGTACACACCCTCTTCTTGAATTTTTTGGACTGATTTTCGGTTTGTAAGTAGTTTCGTATGCTTTTTCCTTGTTAATAATTTTTTCCAATGATCAACCAATGCAGTTCCGAAGTCTTTCTTTGGTGTGTGCCAGCCAATGTATAAATTCTCTCAAGCAGGAAATAAATTGTGGCAAGCAGTCCGTTTCCAGCAACAGTGTGATGTTATTTATACAGGTGGCACACCGACTGCAAATTGCAACATGTTTCTGCAATTTACTCATGACACACAGGTGACTACTGAGAAACAGAAGACCAATTCGCCAGCATTTTGAAAGGGGTTAATTTTAGGTTACATTTACTTTAGCAACATCCTGGACACCGTCATAGGAGGAATTCAACTAAGCGGGACGTTCTCCATCCAGTTAGCATCTCGGCATGTTTTTTTTTTTAAGAACCAGCCAAACACGGCAGAATGTCCAGAGTGTGAGCTATTCCAACAATTTGCTGGAGTTTTCCAGATTCTGGAGGGTTACACGCTGCCTTCCTAGTAACGTACTGTGTTTTATTCTGGTATGGAAAAATGTCTTTTTTTATGCAGGCAAGGAATCCGGAAAACATCGAAGACTTGTTGTGGCTGAGATGTGCAGATTTAATTTTTTTGGATGGAAATAAACATTTTTTAAACAAAATTTACCCTTATGTACAAACTTGTTTTTTTTTTTCATCTTTCATCTCTCTTTTTTGTTTTTTATTAATTTTATTTATAATTTATTTTTTATTAAGATTCAATCGAGGAGAATGACACAGGGGAGGTAACTCCCACCAAGGTTTCGAACTTGCTCAGCACGGAAGGGCACCCCGTGTGGGCGCTGCTCAATGGTGTGGGGAAGCAGACTCTCAGGGGTAAATCTTGCACTTCTTTTCATTGTAGACATGGTTATATGGATTCACTCACACCTTTCCTCAGGTTAGGTTGTTTTTCTTCGGTTGTGTGTAAAAAATATATATATATATATATATATATTAGGGGAGGTCGATTTTGAAACTGTAAATAATCGCACTCGAAGAAAGTTGCCAAATAATGTCAAAAGTTACCACAAGAAATATTTTTCTTCAAAACTTTGTATTTATTTGAGCATTGCAACTTTAAGATCAAATAAATCGAGATTTTTTATCACTGCCTAGATTTCACCGGCAGATGTGTCGCCTTAAATTAAACCTGGGTTTTCACAAAAAAAAGTAATACATTACTTAATAATAAATATTTTAAAGTTTATTATTCTTATTCTTAAGAAATTAAATGTACATATTCAAATTAAAAAGGAATAAAACACTATAATATTTAATTTTATATATAAAATAATTATTTATTTAGGCGTTTTTTATTTATTGGATATTTTTATGGTATTCACCGGTTGAAAATTCAACGAGCGAATTTGAGTTCCCGTGTTGATTCTGTGTTTCGTAAACACTGTTTACACATTTAATTATCACAAATATATATTGAATTGTCGAGCGCTGGCTTATCTAATCCCACTTTCCCGACCTTTTGTCACACCTTACCTTGTGGGAGTTAGATAAATAAAAACTAGTTCAGCCAGGGGGTTTTACCCCACCAAATAAACCGGTATCGTCCGGGCTGGATTCACGCCCGTCTATTTGGGGCATGTCCGTCCTGTGCAGTTCTAGGAGGTGCACCTCCCAGGTTTTGCCTTCCCTCTTTGGGGAGGAGTAAGTTTATTGATTACTGTCTGAGGCGGATCTACCGGGTAATGCCGACGGAGCTGCCCAGGCAATTTTTAAATGGCCAGAGTGCTCACCTCTCGAGCACTGGCTTTCTCATCCCACTTTCCTAACCTTGTGTCAATCTTACCTTGTTGGGGGGTAGATAAATAAAATCTAGTTCAGCCAGGGGTTTTTACCCCACCAAATAAACCGGTATCGTCCGGGCCTTTGGGTCTGGATTTACGCCCGTCTATTGGGGCTTGTCCGTCCTGTGCAATTCTAGGAGGTGCACCCTCTCAGGCTTTGCCTTCCCTTTTTGGGGAGGAGTAAGTTTATTGCTAACTGTCTGAGGCGCCCCTACAGGGGGAATGCCGACGGGGCTGCCTAGTCAATTTTTTAATGGCCAGAGTGCTCACCTCTATAGCGCAGGCTTGTCTAATCCCACTTTCCTGACACTTGTTGGAGGTAGATAAATAAAACTATTTCAGCCAGGGGTTTTTACCCCACCTAAAATATTATATGTATTGGAGTTGATGTATAAGGAAATTGTGAATAGACAGAGAATTATGAAAAAAAACTAAGGGACCAGAACACTTTTACAAAAGAGTTCTTCCTCATAGTGGTGCAACAGGTGCTGTTCATGCAGATCAAGTGGTGGATGTTTTGCATGAATTCCACAGTGAGAACAGTATCAAGGCTATACTTGTTGACAACACTAATACCAACACAGGTTGCGAAGGTGGAATGGTTGCAATTTTAGAAAAAAAACTTTTTAAAAATCTTCACACAATTGGTTGCTCTTTGAACTACCTTTCAGAGCCCTTTTTAAAAACATAGATGGTTGCGCAAAGGGCCCTACAACATTCAGTGGCCCTCTGGGGAAATTATGCTCAAATGATTGCCATGATTTACCGCAAATATCATTTTCCACTATTAGCAATCCTCTAGAGTCAATTTTTAAAATTGATGAAATACATGATCTTAGTTCTGACCAAAGACAGTAGGTATTTCTAGAGGTATGGTTGACTCTAGATACTTGGTTTGAAATTAAAAGAAATCAGTAAGGGATTAAGGAGCCGCCTCAGGAAATCCAATATATCACATTTAGAAATATACAAGATAATACATTTTGTTCCATGGTTAAATCTGAGGAGATTGAAGTAAGAGAAGAAGCTTTAAAAAGAATTTTGGCCATTAGGTAAGTAATATTTATTCATATATCTCTGACTCAATTATTTATTCCAATTTATAGAATGATTATTAAAGATTTCTCACCATAATTATTAAAGCAGTACAGATTGTTTTTTTTAATAATTCAATTAATTAATTTGTTCTTTCAGGAGTGAGGAGTCAACCAGAAAAAGATTAAAAAGAATGACCACCTATTAATTTTAATGCCACATGGACACAATTAATAGATTTAAAATTATGCGGCATTTTTGAACCACCAATGACGGACAATTTTACTGAAATCTGACTGAACTTCGAGAATCGTTGATGAATAGAACCAAGCTTGACTTGCCAGATTTGCCCTCACATTCTCAGGGCGTGGAACGGGCAGTTAAGTTAATAACAGAAGCTTCACAAACTGTATATGGTTTTGAAGCAAGGCATCAACACATTACATCCAAAGTTTTGAGTCATAAATTGACTCTCTATATTAAGCTCCATTAAAATAGTGTTAGGTTTTTCCTTTGCCTGTTATATTTTCACTTATAACAGAAAAAAATCATTTTTTTAGGTATTCAAATACGTTAAAAGGTAGTTGACAAAAGCAGATACTGAAAATGAGGGGGGGGCAAATTTTCAATTTGAAGATTTCTTTAATTCATATCATTTTTATAAAATAAAAGGACATTACCTGATTTTAAATGCTAAAATTATTTGGTTTTCACACCAATATTAAAGCAAATCTTGCAAAAACGAGGAATTTTCAGTATATTCTTGTCTACGATCTTTGATACCAAACGCTCAAAAAAACGCTGAAGTTCTATATACAACTTTCGGTACGTGCCTTTTTTTAATATTTAAAAAAAACTGTAAAATCTACCTACACTTATGAGTCTGGGGGGTTAAAAAACAACCTATTTTTTTGCATCAAAAATGAATGCGCAGCATGAGTGAGGATTGATAAATTTTTATCATTTGGATACAGCAGGGCAGAGTGTACTCTGAAACGTCAGCTCACCACTCCTTTTACAAAGAAACTACGTCGGAAAGGAATTGTGCGAGACGGGCGGCTTACGCCCTAACTTCTTGCTAACTGGTAACATCCACCAGTCTTCAGGCGTCCTGATCCGCATCTGTGGTCTATGAACCAGACTACATGGAATGAGGGGCATAAGAACCGCTCGAGTCTCTGTACTGGTCAGAGACATCCTGTCTGCGGTGGCTAGCATGTGCATGTCTGTGCGCTCGATTGTTGCGGTTTATGCGCCCAACACACCTGGGGGAGAGGGTTTCCTTTCTTCGGCAATTGGAGAGGTACCTCAAGGGTCCGGAGCGAGTAGGGGTATGCAACTCTCAAAGCTAGTTTATGAAGCCGTGAACGTTGACTCTCGGATAGCTATATTCAGAAAGTCAAGAGCCTGGAAGAGGTTCTCTCACGTCGAGAGCATTTGGAGGAGCCCTCCCCCCTGACTTGTGGTGAAAAGCTTGTTTTTTTTTTACCCATTCACGTACTCTGATTATGCAGAGACGCAGTCGGCACGCCAAACACGGCAGAATGGTCTTCTTTGGGGGTCTCCATTAATGACCAGTGTGAGCTATTCCAACTCTGGAAAAGTTGCCTTCCTAGTAAATAATAACCTCTCCCGCCCCACTGAGATCCTCTTGGAACTTATTCTCTCCGACAAAACTCATCCTGGACATCTGGGTCTTTTTTTTAACCAATTCATATAAAAAAATTAGAGATAACTAATTTCTGCATATTCTCCTTATTTCCCACCATCCTCTATTTTTTTTCTACTGGCCCTGACGCTATCTATTGAGGGGTCAATTCTATCCGTTGTGGAAACAAGCAAAAAACTCTTCTTACCTTTCAGATATCCGCGTTGAACTTGCAATCAGCTTTTTTTTTTTCTTCATTTATCGGGCCAACTTGTCAGAATACGGATGCAGGATGAATCCGCTCCACTGTTGGTACTTGTGGGTAGCGATCGACATGAAAAAGAAAATAATCAAAATAGACAACAATTGGCAATGATTACAAAAAATAATCAATTATTGAAAAGACTATCCCATCAGAGGAAGATTCACATCACGGTGGCCTGAATCCAAAGTTACAATTTCCTTAGATGATGAGGGAACTCCATCTGGATCGCTCAACAACCATTAACGCGGATATTTTATTATTTTATTCCACTCATCACATATTTAGTCACAACAATGTGCAACCATTATTCATTTACTCCAAAACTAAGCCTAACCCCTAACCCCGACCCTTCTAATCTCCAAAAGGCAACAGAAGCGTTATCATCCAAAGTCTTTTCCCAGGTACCTTGTGTCCATCCTTCCGAGGAGTGACAGCTCCGTCAGATCATGGAAAGGTCCGATCTGCTGAATCCATAGCGGCCGTAAAACACGGGTGCATGCACTCACCCGCGAAATACGATACTAATGAACCCACTAAGATCGGTTCCCCACCAAGTCTCAAGTTGCCTTTACCCTAATTTCGTTCATACTTCATTCATAACTTAACTAAAAACCCTACACTAGTTTTATGATACCACACTCTCATTGTTTTATGTGATTCTATGTGGTCCTTCCTACTTCCCTTTTCTGTATATATCATTTTCATCCTTCCACATTTTCACCTGTCATACATAAAACGAACTTTTTAAAACCATATTCTTCGGGTCCCCTTCTCCTTTTTATTATTTTTTTTTTTGGGGGGGGGGGGTACCGAAAATTAGGACATTTTTAACGACAGCTGACAAAAAAAGGCGTATAAAACTCACAAATTCACTTTGTTGCGTGTTGTTCTGTTAACTGGCGTTAAAAATGTCAAGAAACTGAAACTTACCTTTCGAACCGTGAACAGCCTCTCTCTCAGTCTCTTTTTTAAACCTTAAAAAAACAATAAAAAAAATTTTTTAACGATTTTAATTGGAATAAAATTTAAAAATAAATCTTTATCTTTGTTAAAGCAAATAAAATCGATTTTCAAGTGTTCGTAATCGATGCATTTCGGTTTCTAATTTAATGAGCAAAATAATTAAAAAATTGACTTTCAACGAAAAAGCAAAATTCAGAAATTAGCATTGTCGATTTCGCCTGCAAGAAAAGTCGTATAATATTAGAATGACACATGGGAGATAACTCTAATTTACTCGGTTCATGACACAAACACTGTGTTATCAGAATGACACAGGGGAGGTAACTAATTTTACTCTAATACATCATCCCCTTCATCAGGGTCGGACTTGCTCAGCACGGAAGGGCACCCGTGCGGGGTGGCGCTGGTCATTGGTAAATCTTGCACTTCTCATTGCAGACATGGTTATATGGATTCACTCACACCTTTCCTCAGGTTAGGTTGTTTTTCTTCGGTTGTGTGTAAATATATATATATATATATATATATATATATATATATATATATATATATATATGTACAGTAAGTAATACGTCTGGGGGTTTAAAAAACAAGTTAGTTTTTTTTTGCATACTGATTTGTAACCTATTTTTTTGCATCAAAAAAGAATGCGCAGCATGAGGATTGTACAGCAGGGCAGACTGTACTCTGAAACGTCAGCTCACCCACTCCTTTTACAGAGAAACTAACCTGTCGGAGGAATTGTGCGAGACGGGCGGCTTACGCCCGAACTGCTTGCTAACTGGTAACATCCACCAGTCTTCAGGCATCCTGTGACACATGTCTATGAACCAGACTACATGGAATGAAGGGGCATAAGATCCCGAAGCAGAACCGCTCGCATGCTGGTGGCTCTTTGATTCCAGTGGGGATTGTCATTATCCACAGTAGTGGAGTCTCTGTACTGGTCAGAGACATCCTGTCTGCGGTGGCTAGCATGTGCATGTCGGTGCGCTCGATATTTGGATTGTTGCGGTTTATGCGCCCAACACACCTGCGGGAGAGAGGGTTTCCTTTCTTCGGCAATAGGAGAGGTACCCTCAAGGGTCCAGAGCGAGTATGCTTAATGGGGTATGCAACTCTCGACCCCAAAATAGGTCGGGGGGGGGTCGTGCCGGTGTGAAAACAGCCTGTCTGACTTTAATGGCTTTATGCGTCGACAGATTCCATGTCAATCACCGCATCCTATTCGAGTACTTACATCAGATTTTCTATCTTGTCATACGTCAAAGTGGTCAGACCATAAATTATGGCCAGTTTAAGCGCTAAGCCTAGATTAGATGGATACTGGATCTCCATACTGGAGATACAAGACTTCCGGGGAGCCTTACCAACAGGGGAGAAGGTAACTAAGGCTAAGGTGTTGTCAAGTATGCCTAATGAATGCCTCGCCTGAGATAAGGCAAAGGGAGAAAAAGCATTTAGAGAATAAGCTAACCAGGGTGGTGGCTGGTAGGGGCATTTCCTAACTGCAGGGGGGACCTCAACCATTTGGCTAGTGAGTGATACGATGGTCAGTTAGTTAAAGCTAGTTTACAGAGTCTTGAACGAAGCCGTGAACGTTGACGCTCGGATAGCTATATTCAGAAAGTCAAGAGCCTGGAAGAGGTTCTCTCACGTCGAGAGCATTTGGAGGATCCCTCCCCCCTGACTTTGTCGATTCGCCCCCATCTGGAGGCGGCCCGCAGGTCGGCCCATTGGTTTTGCTCATGGCTCCATCATTGGACATACATTGATCAGCATGGTGGAGAAGGCTTTAAGGCTCAACACAGAGTTAAAGATTTTTGCAGACCGTTGTCGCTGGGACTGGACAGAAGTTTTCTGTGAAAACGGCCTGCATTTGATTCGCACAATAATAGAGGGTGTAAAAGACATGGAAGCCGCACTGATCAGGCTTTTCAATAGGGTTGACCATCGTTTCCTGGATTCTGTCCTGGAGGCTGCCAGTTTTAATCCGGACTTCCGCAAGTGGATCTCCATCCTGTATCGCCTCTTTTGGAGTCGTTTGTGGTCTCTCGGTCGGTACGTCAGGGATGTCCGCTGTCGCCCCTGCTTTATGGACTGGCATTGGAGCCCTTACTCCGCAAATTATGGGACGGGCCGGCAAAGACGGGTCCTGCATGGGATCTGGCTGGCAGAGGACGTGTCAGGGTTTTCACGTTTGCTGATGATGTCACCATTTTCGTGTCGAGCCGCATTGACGTGATAACGGTGGTTAAGGCGCTCGAAGAAGTTACAGGGTCGCAGCAAGTCCACCAGCCTGCGGTTGGCTGCCTAAAAGTCGAATCGTCAGAGGCGCCTTTTGATTTTCACCTGCCTGCTCTTCTCACTTATTTCGAAGAGGGAAGCCATATGGCTAGAGACAGGTCTGTACTCAACGTCCAAGCAAGGGAGGCCTAGGAATGCCGGATATGGAAAGTTAAAGGTCGAATCCCGCCGTAGGAGGAACCAAAATTTCTCTCTGGATGCCGAGCCGCGCTTAAGGCATTGCCGGGGGGCCCAGGGCTCTTTTAAGCAGCCGACGGAAGTTAGTGAAGGGGTCTGCTTCGGATGGGATGGTCGGAGGAGGAGATCCGCTATCAGTGCAGTCGGGCGCCAGGCTTAAGTTACCTCAACAACTCTGAGACAGAGTGAGGACGGATCCTTACTGCCAGCGCTGTGACGATCACAAAAGAGAAACTATAAATATAGTTTGTTTATAATAGTGTCTCTTACACCGTTTTAAATGCATACTGTTGTTATTGTTTATGAATTATTTTTATGCAAGAAACTTGATTATTTTCTCCGCTGAAGAAATTATATTTCTATTTAATATAATTTCGTTCTTTCTATTTTTTATACCGTAAATTTTCAGTTTTTTTTTGTATTAAAATTTTTTTTTTTTTAAATACTTTAAAATCTAAAATATTGGATAAAAATGTTTTTGCATTTCTTACGGACCATTTTTTTACGCAATAATTGGATTTTAGAGTCGGGGATAACGTAAAAAATGATCACCACAATAAAAAAATAAAAAACCCAACCGATTATGTCGCTAAAGAAACCTTTTCTTATTGTTTTTTTTAACCAATGATTTTTAGAGTATTTAGTGTGATGATCATTTTACACTCAAAACAGTCTGTGTCATTCAAAGCCACAATTTTGCTAAGCAAAAAAACTCCATTGTCAGAACATATTATAAATCATTTCAGAAAAGGACGACTCGCAGTAAGAGTTCCAAAAGATTTGTCCTTTGGATAAAACGGAACCCCCAACTTTACGACAAGTTATTTCATAGAAAATACTTAATCCTCACTTTTCAAATTTCCAAAGGAAATATTTGGCAAGCAGTAAACCCACAATTGCCTTTGTTAAGGGAATATTATATATATATAAGGCAAAAAGAAGGTGAAAGTATTTTTAACAGGAAAACTCTTACTGCATCCAAAATGAAATTAAGGAACAAACAGCTGGACAAATTATTTCGATATTTATGTTGTGTTGCAAATTGCCATACATACAGTCCTCCTTTTTTTGTTTGCATTTTTTAATTTGAACTAATTCATGTCTAAAAATATGAATTTACTTCTGAATAATGTCATATATGCTAGATCTACATGCATCTTTTGAAATTTCAGATTCCCATTGAAGAGAGAGAGTATTTTAAAAAGATCAGAGAGAAAAAACGGAACCACCAGTGAAGAAAGAACCGAGACAGTCTAAGGGACCTTACAGTGTTTTAGAAACTGATTAGGTGATATATCTTACCTTGGGGGCTTGGCCTTTCTTTTTTGGACTTTATTTACAACACATGTACCTTCTTAAAAAAAAATGATTAAGAAAAAAAGCAAGGAGGGACCAGAGCGCCAGAGAGATAGGAACTGCAAGTAAAACATCTCGCTCATAGAGTGATACCCAACATTGGTGCAACTGGTGTTCTTCTAGCAGAGGATGTTTGGTGCTGCTGTTCTAGAAGAGTACAACAGTGTAAATACTGTTACGGCAATTTGGGTGGACAAAAACTGGTTGTGAAACAGGGATGGTTACAGCTTTGGAGAAAAAATTTAAAAGGGACTACCATTTAGAGCCATCTTTAAGTTAATTGATGGAACTACAAGCAGTTTCACTGGTCCTCTAGGGGAACTTTGTGGAACACCAGGATTTTGCCCCAGGTGCTGTAGGCATTTCTAAAGGGAAAATGTTACCTTTTTTTGTAATTTTGTACAATTTTTACAGTTGTACCTGATCTTTATTTAAAACCAAACCCCCGCTTCAGCAGCGTGATTTCTAAAAAAAAAACTCAACCTGCCCTAATGGGACAATGAGGTCCTGGGTTCTACGCAACCCACCCTTCAGCTAGTAAATGAGGTCTGGCCTTGTTTTTTTTTTACTTTGCCACATCCCATCGAGACTCACTTTTCTTTTGATACCCCCCTTTGTTCCACTCTCAATTAGAGATCGACCTGTTTGGTGAGAGCGTACGGTATCGACCAATATTTTGGCGCTATAGAAAGTAACCGACCTGCTGAAACAAGCAAGGGAGATAACTTTTATCGCTGCATGAAATGTCACACAATGTGTAAGTTTCAATCTCATTAATTTTTAAGCTTTTTTTTATTTTACATGTCAAAAACTTTTTTAAAACAAGTTGGGTTTTTTTTGGTGTAAGTAAATGTTCAAATTTTATTTTGTATTAAAAAATTTTGTAGTAAAAATATTTTCAGGACAAAAAACGAGGTTTCTTTGTTATATAAAAAGATCGATAATTGTAAAACTTTGCTTCTATTTCGCGACCTTTTTCACTGATTTGACTGGAATAACTGTCACGGATTAAATATATACTATACTTATTCAAGTACTTTTTATTTAAAAGAAATTAAAATTTTCCCGATCACGTGGAAATACAACCGCCATTTTCGAATAAGGGAGATAACTGAGACTGAATTTATGCAAGGAAGTTAGAGTTATGCCACTTTGACCGTCATGGAACACATTTAATTTTTTTCAGGTGTCGGCCAAATTTATTTGAAATTTTTCAACACACACATGATATATAGGTACACGGAAATCTGTGCGGACGAAAATAAATGGGTATTTTTTGTGATTCAATTATTTCAAAAAATTTCCATGAGGACTTTTAAAAAAAATACAAAATAAAACAATTTCCACATACCAATTTTTTCTTCAATTAATGGGAAGAGGCTTTGTTAATTATTCTGTACTAAAAAAATTGGGTTCGTTTCACAATAGCGGACAATTGAATCGTCTGCATTTTCCTTATATTTTATCCAGAATATATAAACCAAAATAAATTGTTTCGGTCTAATTTTCCAACTCTTATCTTGAAACATTTTGACGCTTACAGACAGAGACAGAAAGAGATTTGAACTTTTAGTTATTGTCCCCCCCCCCCCCCCCACCGGAAAAGTTAAGCTAAGTGAATGATTATATATAAAATCTTGATTGGGACAAAAATTGAAAATAGTATTCTAGGATTTCCTATTTCAATGACGAGCGAGGACATTTTTTTTACTTAAATAATAAAACCATGATAAAAAAATATTTTTGAAACTAACCTAAGAAAATATTTTCAAAGTTTTCATTTTTTTTTTCTTTATTTATTTAATCAGACATTTTTCCGACCATCTTGGGTGGCCAATAATAAAAATAATATTGCAGTTGTTTTATGAGCCAGTTAAATTGAATTGGCCGGTCATGCGCGAAAAAAGTTGACGCCTTAACTTGTTATTTTTTTTTTACTTGTTTTTATTTTGTCCCCCCCCCCCACCACCACCAGAAAAGTTTTTTAAAAATCAAAGAAAAATAAATTGTATTTAATTTTTGTTAGATATTTTTCTCCAAATCATACTTTTTTTCATTGAGAATCTTTTATATTTGAGGAGGGGGGCATAAATTAAAAAACTTCTATTAAATATTAAATTAACTCAAATAAAAGGCAACACTTCCTGGAAAATAATTTATGTACCCCATAAAAATTGAGTTATTATATCTCTTGCCTGAATCGTTTTTTTTTTCTTCTTTTATAAATTACTGGATGAATTTGCATAGTTTGCTATACATTTCTTATGGTTGTGGTACTTAATTTTTAAGGTGCTTAGATACCAAAGGGGTCCCCAGATTTTAGTCTGCAAACAGGAAGTAGCGTGACTAAAGGCACAGATTTGTTTGTCCCTTTCCCAAAAAAATACCGGACGGAATTTTGGCAACGGAAAATGTGAATAAATATATTTTACAAAATCAGAAAGAATCTTTTTTTTCATGAAACCAGTAATTTATTAAAAAAAATAAACAAAAAAGAATAAACAACGAAACGTGATTTTTTCCCTTTTGAGAATAATAATAAATCATCTTTCTTTTTCAAGAAACAAGTAAAAAAAAAAAAACTTTTATGGGAAAGGGACCAAAAAGCGGCGAATTCCTGTTTGCAGACGAAAAATTCTGGGGAGGTTTCTAAGCAGCTAAACTCACTTGTGATTTAATTTATTTTTTATTCTCTTTATGTAGGCAGCGCACGTCAACTTCCGTAAAGGAAAAAGAAATAGAGAGAGATGATAGAGAGAGAGTGTTCGAACGACGGACGGTTTCAATCAACAATAAACAACCCCTACCTACCCAGGGGAAAGAGAGTGAGGCGTTTTATTGGCGACTCACCAAGCTCCATAGGTTGATCAGTGCAGAAAAAAGTTATGTTTTTGATACATGATGAAATTGGCGCCAAAAATGAAAGCTTTCCTGGTAAAGTTGTCATTTTAAAATAGATAACAAACGCAAGAACAGTTGTTACTTTTCTATTTACCTGACTGTTTTTTTTTATTTAATTAGGCGCCTCGATGTCAAACTTCCATTCCAAAATTGAAATTGTCACCAAGGCTGGCGTGCGCAAAACCAGATTGGTCTTTTTATGGCCAATTTTCACAAATTTGACGTGTTTTGGCCATCGACAATTCAGTTTGGCCATTTTTTGTGAATATTCTGGAGTTCACTTATGCGCGGTTAGGCGTATCGCAAAATTGAAAACAAACACAGAAAATACATTTTTTAAATAAAAACAAAAATGAAAAAGTGCCCTTTTCTCGCCAAACGGGAAAAGGGGTGTATATGTTACGACGCTCAGCAGAGGCGCGAACGGGGTCCAAAAAAAGAACGAGAAAGAGTTTAAAAACATAAATTTGCAACAAGTAAAGTTGACTTATGTTTAGAATAGACATTTTTCTACTTACCTATGTAATTTGTTTGTATTTTTACGTAGTATAAATGGCTTTTTATTAGATGTTAAAAAAAATATCTTGTTTTTTAAAAGATCTAGTTTCTAAAAGAAAAATGACGGCTAGTCCCTCTATATTATTACGTAGAGCGGCCATTTGTAATTCTTCGAAAACCGTCTGTCGAACATAAATTTCTAATAAATAGCACTTCAAACGGGTTTAAAATACAAACAAATAGCACATGCAAGTTTGAAACTAACTTTTACAGCTTACAGTTACTTTTATTTGTTGTATATTTGTTTTTTTAGCGTTTTTACTCTGCTGAGTCTCGTAAAAGATGCCCGGGAAAAGAAACATTTAACTAAAATAAATAGCACTCCTCTCCAAGGAGTTAGGCACAAGGCCAGTTTTTTTATCCTACTCCCACAAGTAAGATGTGACCCAAAGGTCGGGTCGGGAAAGTGGGGTTTGAAAAGCCAGCGCCCGAGAGGTGAGCCATCTGACCATTAAAAATTTGCCTGGGCAGCCCCGTCGGCATTCCCCGGCAGGGACGCCTCAGACAGTAATAAACTTACTCCTCCCCAAACAGGGGAGGCAAAGCCTGGGAGGGTGGACCTCCTAGAACTGCACAGGACAGACCCATTGACCGGCGTATGTCAAGCCCCGAAGGACAAGAGACAATACCAGTATGGGGTGCAGTATCCATCGGCTTTGAAAGAAAACTTTATACTTAAATAACTTTTGACTGAAAATAATTTTAATTCAGTTACTTACTGAGTTTTGTGTTTAGACTTTTAATCTATTATTAGTAGAATTTTAAATGATTCATTTTAAGTTTCTCCTATTTTTTATTTTATTAAGATTATGTCCGACACGACCAGGTTTATACACATATATAGATATATATGTGTGTGTACGTATATATGTGTGTGTACGTATATATGTGTGTGTACGTATATATATATATATATATATATATATATATATATATATATATATATATATATATATATATATATATATATACACACACACATCTATATATATATGTGTGTGTACGTATATATGATGGACTCTCCCGTCGATTTCGACATATGAGTGCCCCACCAGGGGCTGCCCGCGCGTGAATTTGTTATTGCAAGGGTTGCGCAATCCCCCCAACAACCGCTCTCCTGAGTCGGCATTGCTTGATTCCAATGGCAGGTAGTAAAATACAAGAAGACTGGAAACAATGCCGAGATAAGCAGAGAGCACATACAGCACCTCGACACCGCTTAACTTCGGTGATCTAACGGGAATCGGTGTCAACGTGATTGTGCCGTATATATATATACATTTTTAGTCATTTTTAGTTATGTGACACGAGTATTTATATATATTTTTACTTTTTGTTTTATTTAAAAAAAATTATTTTCTGTGTTTTCTTCATTTTTAGCGAAGTGTTTGTTTTCAATTTTGCGATAGGCATGGCTGCGCCTAAGTGAACTTCAGAATATTCACAATTAAAAAGACCAAACAGAACTTTTGATGGCCAAAAAAAAACACGCCAAATTCGTGAAATTTGGCCATAAAAAGACCAATCTGGTTTTGAGCACGGCCCACTAGCCAGTCAGCCGGCCTTTATTCTGCGTTTTTAACTTTTTTTTTTTAACTATTAACAAAATGGCTGACTTAGAAAACAAAATGCATTCTAGTCGATTAACAGAAAGATCAAAGTTAATAAAATACTTCTTTTCAAACTATGCGATGAATAATTTATTAAGTGGATTAAAAATTATCTACGAATTAAAAAATTAATGAAAAAAAAGATGAAACATTTTTCAAGTATTGACATTATATTAAGGTTTAAGAGTAATTTAAGACATATATTAAGGTTTAAGAGTAATTTAAGACATATATTAAGGTTTAAGAGTAATTTAAGACATATATTAAGGTTTAAGAGTAATTTAAGACATATATTAAGGTTTAAGAGTAATTTAAGACATATATTAAGGTTTAAGAGTAATTTAAGACATATATTAAGGTTTAAGAGTAATTTAAGACATATATTAAGGTTTAAGAGTAATTTAAGACATATATTAAGGTTTAAGAGTAATTTAAGACATATATTAAGGTTTAAGAGTAATTTAAGACATATATTAAGGTTTAAGAGTAATTTAAGACATATATTAAGGTTTAAGAGTAATTTAAGACATATATTAAGGTTTAAGAGTAATTTAAGACATATATTAAGGTTTAAGAGTAATTTAAGACATATATTAAGGTTTAAGAGTAATTTAAGACATATATTAAGGTTTAAGAGTAATTTAAGACATATATTAAGGTTTAAGAGTAATTTAAGATTTTGGTATAATAGACAATTAAAAATATATGGAATGTCGGATTTTAAAATATAGAGAGAAAACCGAAGAATTTCGAATAATTTTGAATTAATGGAAACAATTTGAAATGAAAATTTTCAAGAAAAAAAAATGTGCGGTCACATCAGCTCTGGGAAATGGCGAAGATGGAATTAGATTTCGTAAAAAAGAGCGCCAAAAAAAGAGCGCGAAATTGGAAAGGGACGATGAGATGTACCGCAATAAATAACGAAAGTGTGTGGGTGTGAGAATAACAGACAGGGGGGGGATGAGAAATAGAGAGAGGGGGATGAGAAAAAAAGACGCTTGCCCACGAGGACAAAAAGATAGACATGTGTGTGTGTGTTTCAGAATATGCAGGAAAATCACAGTAAATGATTTAGTCGTATTACAACCAAATTGGCCGAAAAATGAATCGGTTGCTTTTTCCCCCATCATAAATGAGTAAGTAAAACCCAAATAAATGGATTTTTTTCCTAACTGTATTTTTCTTTAGAATAATTTACGGTAATGGTGGTATCATGAGAAAAGAACAGATAAGCCTGGGAGGATTACCGGGGCATCTTTTACGAGACTCAGCAGAGTAAAAACGCTAAAAAAACAAATATACAACAAATAAAATAACTGTCGTCGATAAAAGTTAATTTAAAACTGTCCTGTGATATTTGTTTGTATTTTTAAACCGTTCCAAGTGCTATTTATTAGAAATCAATAGTTTTGTAACACAAACTTGCAAATACAAAATGGCGCTTGCTCGTAAGAGAGTGAGTAGAAGACGCCATCTTGTATAGAAAAAAGTACTAGTTGAAAATGAACAAGAATTTTTTTTTTACATCTATTAAAAACCCATTTATAGTACGTAAAAATACAAACAAATATCATAGGTAAGTAGACAAATATCTCTTCTCGACGTAGGTTAAACTCACTTGTTGCATATTTATTTTTATAACCCCGTTCTTTTTGGACCCCGTTCGCGCCTCTGCTGAGCGTCGTAACATATACCCGGATTATATATTTCAAAAATGAATGAAAAAAGGTGAAATATTTTTCAAGTATATATTCAAAGTACTTTAAGATTTTCGCATAATTGACAAATTAAAAACATTTGAAATATAAGGCACCGAAAAGCGAAGAATTTCGAATAATTTTTGAATTAATTGAAACAATTTGAAATGAAAAGTTTATAAGAAGAAAAATGAGCGACTTACGGTTGCATCAGCTTTTCTGAGAAATGGCGAAGATGGAAAGGGGGGAAAGAAAAGGGCGCAAATTGCAAAGGGGGGAGAGAGAGAGACAGAGAAAGAGAGATAGGGTGTGCGAACTAAACTAATAGACAGAGGGGGAGGTGAGAAGATATACAAATAGAGAGAGGGGGCCTTGTGCCTTGTTGACTATTTAAATTTTGTTATATTTTGTGCAAATAAATAATTTAAAGTGTAGTATGTGTTCTAAGCATCTCATTTATTCTTTTATTATCGATGAAACTATTGCTTCAAAAAACCGCGAAAGAAGAGAGAGAGAAAAAGGGTGAGGGGGTATCTCACGTTTTTTTATTTAACTTTAATCGGATATTTCTCCATTGCGTAAGATGTAACTCGCGTTTATTTTTTTTTTGCAACTTCGAAGTAATCATTGATGAAAATAAAAGTGCTTGTTTAGGGCCGAAAAAAAAATGTTTATCTTATTTTAGGAGTCAAAAAAGGGGGAGATAACTCGTTTCAACCACGCTTTTTGGTAAAAACGCATATTAAGGGCCGGCTGACTGGCTAGTGGGCAGTGTTGCCAATTTAGCGGGTTTCCCGCTAGATCTGGCGATTTTGATTTGAATCTGGCTAGTAAAATTTGGATCTAGCGGCTAGCGATTTTTTTCTTTAAAATCTGGCGATTTCGTTTGCCACATACACACACGCAATTTCAGATTTCAGTAAAACTATTTTCCGCATTCATTTTCTCTTTAGTCATCATGGGATTATTTCTCAAGCTACCTTCCATACATGATATATGAAAATCTGCAGTAGTTTTTTACATGTCAATAAAAATGTTAATGTTCTAAAAATAAAATGGTGATCGCGACCGGACAAAAGCTCACCGGACAAAAGGGCCACCAAAATAATTCAAACACAAAAGCCCACGAACGTAAAAATAAATTAATAAAAAAAACAATTCTAGGGCATTTATAACGAGAGCGAACAGAACGAAAAATGGATAAAACCCCCCCCAAAAACAACAAATAAATGTGCAACAAATAAATGTTACCAAAGGCAAGATAAGTTACTATTCTACTTACCTGGATAAGTTTATTTGTGTTTTAATTTATTTTAAAGCATATTTTTGTTAAAAAACAAACAAGGTGTCGACTGTTCAGTTCATACTCAAAAAGAAAATGGCGTCGATGATCACTCGGATAATCGCTAAAAATCGAAAATTAAACAAAATACTGGTAGAAACACATCCGATAAATGTTACCAATCGTGCGAAAATTTTATATTCTTCCAGCATTTGGTTTAATTTTCGATTTTTAACATTACAAAAGGTTCGATAAGAGAGATAGGAGGCAGTGAACTTTGAAATGTTTACTTTGCATTCGACTTACACTCTGAGAACCAATATTAACTAAATTATTTTACCTACTAAGTTAGAATATTACAAGTAATTGTTGTTTTCTTTGCGCGAAAGATAACTGATACACTACAACGGTTCATTTAATATAAATAAATAACACAACAAAAAAACTAACTTTAATAGTCAATAAATTGACTATTAACAGCCCCGTTACACCCACGTCGCACGCAGTTTTTTCGACTTTTGTTAAATTTATTCTTTATTTAATTTTCGTATTACCACCCGGACTTAGGGTTAGTAGTATGAAGGGTGCGTGTTTTTTTTGGGGGTGGGGGGTGGATTATGTAATTTTGGCAAGGTAGGAAAATTAGAAAATTAGGTAAGTATGGAATAAATATCGAAGTAATTCAATCATTAACAAAATATTAAAATGGCCTACTTTCTTACGAAGAAACCGAAATGCATTTAATGGATAATCTCGTAATAGGATTTTAATTTAATATTTTTATCAAAATAATAATTGGAAAAGATAATACCAGAACAGTGTTCTTAGAAAAAACATAACTCGATTTAAAAAATCATTCTGCAAATATTAATTTGTTTTCTCATTTTTGTGAATATTTTTTATAGCTTTTATTTTGAAAACATTAATTAATTTTCCGATTTTTGCGGATTTTATGATTTGTTTCTTACAAAACAAAATATACACTCCATTAAACCTCCCACTAACCCTAGGTCCAGGTGGCAACAAATGAATATTTATGAAAACAAATTAACTTTTATTTGCAAAATAATCCGCAAAAGTCAGACAACAAATTAATATTTGCAAAATATTTTTTTTAAGTAATAGACAAAAACAGACAAATTATATATGGATATTTCGCTGTCATAGCTTTGAAAAACAGACAAAAGTAGTCGATAAAATTTTGCACTCATTTTGATTGATATATATATATATATATATATAGGGTACGAAGTTAAAAGCTGGTGTTTTTTTTTTAGCGATTTTATTGTTTTCGATCTAGCGGGTTTTGAAATCTCAGTTGCCAATAATGACGAAAAGTTACAAATCTAGCGATTTTCTGGCGATTTTGCTTTCTCAATCTAGCGGGTTTTGAAAATCTCAGTTGGCAACACTGCTAGTGGGCCGTGCGCAAAACCAGTTGGCCTTTTTAGGTCCAAATGTCACGAATTTGGTGTGTTTATTCTGGAGTTTACTTCGCTAAAAATGGAGAACAAACACAAAAAATTCTCTGTAAATTTCAGAATATCCGCAGAGTCACGGACGGGGTCCAAAAAACGAACGGGAATTGGATAAAAAAAATATATACAAAAAGTGATGATTACCTACGTCGAGAATAGATATTTTCCTACTTACCTATGACATTTGTTTGTATTTTTACGTAGTATAAATGGGTTTTTATTAGATGTAAAAAAAAAGTTCTTGTTTTTTGGGGGCACGGATTTTTACTAAAACAAGATGGCGGCTCAGTCTCATAATCGTTAGATAGCCCCCCCCCCCCCCAACGCCATTGGCACATGTTCGTCTTTTCTCACAGTCCGTTTTTCACAACTTTTTAATGACCAGTTTTGTTTTCTTTTTTCGGTGTACACTTACCTATCAGACTGCTAGAGAATTCCGGGGTTTTTGGAAAAAAATTTCAAATATTTTACATTTTAGGAGCGGGGATCAGTTTCGAATG